>CM037879.1:177159024-177199024 GCA_021292165.1 Shinisaurus crocodilurus | reverse complement strand
AGTGCTGATCAAGCTTGCAGTAAAAATCCAGCCTGCCCAAACCTTTAAAGATCTTGTAATTTTTTTTCTTAATTTTTTTCTTCTTTGTTCTGTAGCATGTGAATAGGTACCTTTTTGGTAATCCTTGCCTCTGGACAAGCACAGAATTCTTTCTCCTTCTAAATGGCTAATAACAAAGCCGTTCTTCCTGTCTAACGATGAAAGGGTGGCAGTCAAGTTCTTTTTCTTAGCTGGATTATGTAATTGGGGCATGTCATGGACAATTTTGAGAGTTAGAGCTCTGTTAAATGCTTTCCATATTATATAGAATTATATTTTCATTTTACATTAACGCATTATTGCTGATTAATGAATATTTTCACTTCTGTAACCTGATTATTGGAAAATAATGTATGTTAACGTAAAACAAATATAATTAATAGTGTGAGTTTTTGTGCAACTTTATATAGTGGAAAGAAAAAAGTATCAAATCAATTCAAACTGTCAGGGGAAAAAATTGTCATGAGGGAAAAAGCTGGAATTGTAAATTATTTGTGTTCTGCAAACCAAGAATGCCTTGGGTTGCTTTTGTTTTGTTTTAAAACATATATGTTCTGTTCTTAAACGTTTTATTTTCTTGAATGGTTTTATAGATTGATTAATCATCTCACCCAACTGCACTGACCATTTCTCACATTCTGATTTACCTTCCTAAATCCATAGCATCATTTTTGGCCAAAGTAATGTCAGTCACTAACATCTGCGGCAAGTACAAAAAGGACCCCCTAATGGCAGCCATTTTTATTTGCTTCTTAAGATCCAAAGGCTGCTGAAAGAACAATTGGATAAAGTTGAGGATTGGAGGGGCTTGATTTTCTTGTTCCTGTGAAATGAAACTTTAGTTCTTTTTCTTCTCCTTCCCTTTAAAAGAAGAAGTCTGTTAGGGGGGCTGTAGCTGTGTCAAAGCCGTTGGGATGCCACTGCTGATCACTTTAATTACTAGGACTAAGGAGGATAAAATTAAAAGTAGCACCATTGAAGCAGTGGAAGAAAGCTTGCCGAGATGTCGGTGAACTGTGAAATATAAAAATTGCATACAAATACTTTTTTATAAAGAGGGAAACAAGGAATTACATTATTTATTCTTGAACAGTTTGTCCTTAAATACTGGAAGTTTTACTAGCTAGGCATCCATATAGCAGAAGTTCAGACCATTACGAAGTATGGGGAAAAGAAGAATAGGGTAAACATTTAAGTGTCATATTTGCAAAATATTGCAATATGTGAAGTATTTACCTATGAACTATTTTCTTTTTTGAATAAATATGTCATTTCAAACTTCATGTGGGGCAGCACAAATCTAAGGGGGAGGGAGTTATCCTAGTGCTTGTCATAATATATGGGACGGTATCCCTTTTTTTTCACATTGCAAGATTTTGGTTTATACATCATAATGGGGCTTTCTCACATAGCTGGAAATGAAAGAGTCTTTGTGTGATGCGGTGGTTTGTTTGTTGTGCCTCTATAGACCCAAGTTGTGTTTCTGTTGCATGATATAAATTTTTCCCATAATTTCCTCTTTCTGAAGGTGGAATTAGACATTACCTGAGAGACAAAGTTGCCACCACTCCAGATCTCTTTCTCCCTTCTTCTTGATAATGTTTAGTATAACGTAATCTGTGAGGTGACATCACTGCACTGCATATTCCTCCTCATTGATCTGGTTCACACAACATGACAGCAAATTGAGAGTTAATTTACTCTCTAGGAGCTGCAGCGCATGCTGACCACCATTATGAATATGCAGCCCCTGACCGCGGGTTGTCATGTCATGCGAACCCAGCCAGCGGGGGAGTTATGAGGGCTAAACAACCCTTACATAACCCTGTTATGTGAGGGTTGTTACATGAGGGTTGTTTAACCATCAGATAGCCCCCCCCAGCTAGGTTCGCACGACATGACAACCCCTGGTCAGGGGGTTGCATATTCATAATGGCAGCCACCATGCGCCATAGCTCCTTGAGGGTAAATTAACCCCCCCCCAACAGGTTGTCATGTCATGCGAACTGACCTATTTCCTGTCAGCTGTGAGGAGGAGAAACACATAGCACAGTGGAATCACTTCATGTGTTCATGTTGTACTAGATGGTACCAGGAACAGGAAGAAAAGAGAGACCGAGCAGTGGGAGCTCCATGTCTCTTGCACTATCTATTTCTGCTCATGGTTCTATAATCAGTAGATCAAATATGTGACTGCAGTCCAGCGCACCAGAGATTTCTGGTGCTGACAACTTCACCACTGACAGCTTCATTTTACACCCTCACCCCTGTGCAACAACTGTTTCACATGTGATGGGAGATTGTGGCCTATGTGTGTACAATAACAGGTTATTGAACTCTACTAATGATGGGTGATCTATGTGATATAAGCCAGAATGGGCCTTTTCACTCCTTATGTTCTAGGGAGAAACTTTCAGTCTGGTGTCAGACTCTTGCACAATCCTCTCCTGGTAATGTATGTACTACATTCATATCTATATTTCCCTTATTATCCAATCTGCCCCCTCAGAGAATGGTATCAATTTTAATTAGGTGGCCAAGGAGATACTGTGTTTGTTTTTAAAAGAGTACACTCCAGTTCACTGGGGCAGGGTGCATGAATGCCCAAGATTTATATGGGGTTCAGACCTCTCTCTTAGACAAGTGACCAGGCCCAATAAATCATATTATGTATCAATTATGTTCAACAGTAAGTGGAAAACAACAGCAACAAGGACTCCTTCAACTATATTTTGCATCACATAAAGACTTGTCCCTACAAGTCTAGAAATGTTGCTGTTGTTGTTATTGTTGTCTAGAAATTGTCTATTTTGTCTATTATTATTTTCTAGAAATGTTATTTATTATTTTAAGGGATTTTGCAGGGCTCAAAGACTAGCCAAGGGGCTGCAAATTATTCACTCTTCCTCCAGACTGTACTAACAATTTAGAAATGTAGGGAATTTTCTGTCAACTTATCCTTCCAACTAAGGCATCAAGTGTTCTTGCCCTAGTATTAAAAAGATCTTATAACACATGAAATAATCAGGCTAGTATGAGCAGTCAGAGTAAGTGTGTATTTTTGTTGTTTCAGTTTTCTTGCAAAATTCCAAATTTTAAAATACTGTTTAAATTCACAAATCCAAACATGTTGAAAGATCCAGGCAGGGGTATGAACTTCACATTTTAACCTATATTGGTAAATACAGGAAGTTGCAGTAAAATAAGTTGATCCATAGGTTGGCTGATGATAAATGGAACTGAATTCTTATTAGTTTGTGATAGATACCAGAGCTTTCTGGTTTAATGTAGTGAATACTTTAACAAATATATTTTTGATAGAACTGTTACTGTGTGTGCCTTTTGGAGGGAGAAAGCAAACAAATCAAATATGCAATTCTGCTGGAGAGCTCCAAGGCCTAGGCAAAATTGTCTTTATGGTCTTAGGACATTAGTAGAAAAGTAAATCAAGGCAATCTGATAGGGAAGCAGAATTCTGTCAATCAGGCTCAAGATATTGTGCTGTGTCCATATACTTTGTTTACTGTAGGGTTTTATGAGTTGTAACCTGCCCATGCAAGCTGTTAATGAGGCTAAATCTTGCTGCTTGAGGATTGAATTACAGCACACCTCTGGGCTAATGGTTATAAACAGAAAGTCCCATTAGGGCTGCATTCTGATTCATTCATTTGCATTTTTCCTATTGTACCAAGAACAATGATGAGTAAATAGCTACAAACAAACAATTTACATGGAAATGGGTAAAATGTACCTAATTAGTATTTTGTGCTTGTTTTGTTAATGATTGCTTAAGCTAAATACTGCTCTGTTGCAGGACTCTTAACAAGCAATGTCTCTTGCCATTCTTTGTAAAAAAAACCCGACAACAACAACAAAACTTCCTAGCATGGTTTTTGCAGACCTAAACAAATGTGTTCCATGTACTTAAGGTCATCTGCAGATATCTTAGCATGCATTTAGACAATCATTTTTGTCGATGACTCGCCCATTTTTCCACATTTCGTAACTGGGTAATATCCTTTGAACACATACCTGAGTGCCAATTGTCATCACTTGTTTTGCTCAGTTGTGACTTCTACTATGCATTTTGCATTAAGTACCAACTGCTTCTTTTCCAGTTGATATGCTTAGTTTGTAAGGTCCTCAAACTTTGGTTATTTGAGGGGGACAAGTACTAGAACAAAGTTAAGAAGCGCCCATTGAAACTTCCAGTCCTTTGAAATAATAATATGGCCCTCAATAGTCACAAAGTTGTTGTACAGTAGTGCTAGTCTGAAACCAAAACTTAGGGACAATTATTCCTCTGCCTTTGGATCTCCCCTTTCTAAGCAAAGATTGAATGTATCTTGCCCAGCAGTTCCAATATAATGGCCCCACAGAATCCTTAGTGGCTTTCTTGAGTGCAGAGCATGCTCAGCGATATAATGACACTAAAGAGGCTTGTGGGTATGGTGATATGATTGTGCATGTGCACTTGTGCATAGATTCTTCACAGTATTAATCTTCCAAGAGTAATAAAGAATACAGAGTGTATCATGTTAGAAATCTGTATGGACAGAGGAGACACCCAGTTTTTCAAGAGAAAGCTCACCTTTTTTGGTAACAAAAAAAGACATGCATGCTGACAGGAAAAATTAGATACAATGATGGAAACACAAATCCATTGATAATATGAAGTAACATGAGCTGAAATGAGAAACATTGTTCCAATTTAGTGCTGGTGATTGTAGTGCTTGGAAATTCTCATCTGGAAGAACTTTTTTATTTTTAACTACTGGGCTACTTTTATTAATGATTTACGGTTTTGTCCAGGCTTTGCACGGTCACCTTCCACTTGTTCAAAGTCTCAATAGAACTGCTTGTTTATGGGAACTGGACATAATGCCCATTTGTGAAACATCATTTATTCTTCTAGATAAATATAGCCCAATGCTCCCCCCCCCCACTGTCATCTGAGTTATGGTATGGGGTTTATATACTGGTGCTGGTGTGGTGTGATTGAGTGCTAAGTTACCCCGTAATGTATGTTCTGTCATGGTGACATGGGTGTGTGAGTTGTTGACATGGGGGCAGCTATTCTCCTCCCCCCCCCCCAATTTAAGTCAGCAGGAGGGAAAATCCTTGTACCAGGTCTGGAGCTGAAGTAAAATTGTGTGTGGGTATAGATGGGGACATGGGTGTGGATTGAAGGCATCTAGAATATGGCATAAGCATGCTTCTCCCCTGTGCCACCCTCATCCTGCCCATGACTCTACCCCGTTTCAACCATTTTGCCAGTGTGTCTTTGGTGGTGGAGCAATTCCAGGAGTGTTCCTTGGAGTATTCTGTGGTATTCTGCAGCTATTGGCATATCTGTCATGGCAGCAGCGTGTCTGCCATTCTACTGGAATAGGGGAGCTTCCCTGAGACGTTACAGCCTTTCAGCCAATGAACCTCATGTATAGAATTTGGCCCTTGGTAACCTTTATAATTGGCTATATGAGATAGAAAAGTTTGTAGTGCTGATACATGTTAAGTTTACAAAGAATGATGGAGTGTCTGCAGATGAGGACCCTGGTGAGAACTATCAAACTGCCAAACCTGCCAGAAAAATAGCAACTGCAAAAGCAAGTGTGTCACACCACATTGCACCAATGCTTTTTCTTTGAGGTGGACTGAAAATTGAAGGATGTAGTCTGTGGGGATTGGCCAGGAGAGGGTGAGGACATATTCAGGCCTGAACTGGTGGAATTCCCTGACCCTTCTACTTTAGCTGAAGCGGGTGCCAAGTGCCACTGCAACCAAAATGTCCTGCTGGGCCTTTGTGTGCCAAGTCTCCAAAGTGTTGGCAGCATCCTGTCCTATTCTGCTTGGCCCCAGGTGTAAGGTCCCAGAAGAGTTTCTTCTGAAAATGAGATTGGCAGTGTTGGTTTTTAGTCCTGGGACATGGCGTGCTATGAACAAATTTTTTGTTCCCAAGGCACTGAAGGACACATAACTGTATATAAACTGTGTTTATATTGTCCATGCAGGTGTCATGCACTGGAGCTGGAGCCCTCAATGCCCTTGGCTCCATGGGATTGAAGAGTCAGTGGCTGCTCTCATATGAAACGTTTCATTGTGCAGCAGCCATACAGATCCAGCAAAATCCCTAAATGCCCTATGTATAATATCTAGGGATTTAATGAACCCAGAGCCCCTGCTGGAGAGGCCTGCAGCATAATACCCATGTAAATGTTATAAACTATGAGCCAGTTGGTCTAGGTCCATTTTACTTTTCCATATCTTTGAGGTTATCACCCTCCTTGCTCTTAACCTCTGGCTCCCAGAACAGCAGGCTGAAAATGTCAATGTATTCCTGTTTCCAGAGCTTCTCCTTGGTGTCAAGGAGGAACTCTTCACCATAAGGGTAGTGGTCCAAGGCCAAATTCTGAGGTACAGTTGGCTCACCAAGGACAGAGTGCACAGCTTGTAAGCAGGGGGTGATGATTTTGGCTGGCCAAGTGTGCCAGACCTGTCCCAGCAAATGCTGGGATGTGTGTCAGCATATCAGAGGGGGGAACTCCCAGCCCATAGCAAGTGCCCAGAAAAGACTGCATTGACCACCTGTTCTGCCATAGGAAATGCCTATTGCTGTAAGATCCATTGATGGAATGCTACTCCATCAAAAAAACCCTAAAACATTCCTACATATGGAAAACTAGTATGTCAGGAAGAAAATTAGGCTATGACTGTTTTGCCCAATTCCTAGGTTTTTGTAGCCTTATTCAGGCATTCTCCATGTGTAGCTTGGAGGGGAGTGCCCCAGTCAGCCTTACATCTCACACATCTGTACACTAAAGTGTGGTAAAATTCTCCCTGCCACTTGGCGGGATAATATAGACCACCAAGCCACTCTTGGGTGAAACACTGATGGTTTAGTTATTTGTGTGAGCAATGTAGATTATTCAGCTGAATGGAAAATATAATTCTACCACCATTAGACCAACTATGCAATAGAATATATGGTTAAATGGTTCATTACATCCACCCACAGTTCTTATATATCTGAAAAATAGGAACATCTATTTTGCTTAAGGAAGAACTTTGTGAAACTGAAATTTGCACATTTCTATGCCAACCATGGTAGCAAGTATCTATTAACTGACTGGGTTCACACAATACAGCAACCTGAGTGCGGTTTAACATTGAACTGTAGGTTGTTGTGTTGTATGAATCCAGCCGCACTGGCAAACCATGATTGGTTAACCATGAACAACGCACAAAGAGAAACCAAAGTTTGTTCTTGGATTGTCAACTGTGGGTTGTCTGTGGTTAACAAATCATGGTTTGTTAGTGCAGTTGGGATCAGACAGCACAACAACCCATGATTCAATGACAACCCACACTCAATCCATACTGAACCTTGAGTATCAGTTGTGTTGTGTGAACCCAGCCATTATGTGTTCACACTTTTGTCCCTTCCTCCTTGGAGTACAAAGCAGTGTTGATGGAGTCCTCTGTGGTTTCCATTAAAGTATTAGGCAAGTCCTGATCTACTAAACTTCAGAGATGAAGGCTTCAGAACTTTCCTTGTTACAGGCAGATATTATACGTGGAGCTATTCTTGAAATAGTTATTCCAAAATAAGACCATTTTTCTAAAACAAATTAGAAAATGCTTTTATTTATTTATTTATTTATTTATTATATTTATCAATCGCCCATCTGGCCGGTCACCCGGCCACCCTGGGCGATGTACAATTAAAATACAGCAACAACACAATAAAATATAACAATTAAAACAATATTAAAAATTCTCATTAAAAACCTAACCCACCCCATATTCCCGCCTGAAAGGCCATGTTTTTAATGCACGGCGGAAGCTCATCACGGAGGGGGCATGGCGAAGGTCACTAGGGAGGGAGTTCCATAATGTGGGGGCCGCCACAGAAAAGGCCCTCTTCCTAGTCCCCACCAGCCTGGCTGCTCTGGCTGATGGGATAAGGAGAAGGCCGTCCGTGGCAGACCTTGTTGAGCGGCCTACTTGATGTTGCTGGAGGCGCTCCTTGAGATAAGCTGGGCCGGAGCCGTGTAGGGTTTTAAAGGTCAAAACCAACACCTTGAATTCGGCTCGGCAAGCAACTGGTAGCCAGTGCAACTCATTAAGCACTGGCGTGATGTGATCACGCCGGCGGCTGCCCTTAATCAGGCGAGCTGCCGCATTCTGTACCAGCTGAAGCTTCCGGACCGTCTTCAAGGGTAACCCCACGTAGAGCGCATTACAGTAGTCTAGGCGAGAGGAGACCAAAAAGGTTCATTTTATTCCTCAAAAAGGAGATCTTACTGTCTACTGTTGCCCTTAATTTAAATTCTCAGTTTCCGTAGAACTGTTTAGAAACTAAAATTTTAGTTCAGTCAGTGTATTTCCATTTTGCATCAGTATCACTCTTCAGTTAAGAAAACTCACTGGTATAACTGGAACTCCTTTCTGATATTCCAGTAGAACTATAATTCCTCCCATTTGTAATCTGGCTACGTACATCTCCTTTTACAGCTGTATGAACAATTTGAAATCAATAGGACCTAAGCATATTATGTGCTGGATTGTGGTTATGTATTCTGGGTACCAGTCAGGATATATATATATATATATATATGTTAATATTTTAAAAACCTAATACAATAATTTGAGAAATTATTAGGAGGGGAAAACTGATTCCTAGATGGCTCTAAAAAGTGTGTTGTTGACACCCAACAGATATGGAGTTTCTTATTTATAACATGGGCCAAGCACCATGCTGTAAACCATTTACTATCATGATGATCAGATTGAGAATGAAATTGCATTTCTGTCAATTACTGAGTTGGCAACTGTTCAATATATCTTAGCAGCAAGATGAAGAGCGGCGTCGGCAGCTGAGAGAGAGAGCTCGTCAGCTAATAGCAGAAGCTCGATCTGGAGTGAAGATGTCAGAACTTCCTAGCTACAGTGAAATGGCTGCAGAAAAGTTGAAAGAAAGGTCAAAGGCATCTGGAGGTGAGTTAAGGAACCTTCTATCTTATTCCTATGGCAACCCAGAAACCTGAGGAAGACCTTTTTGGAATTTGCTTTTATTCAGACTTCAAAATGATCTTATAGGTAATTGTTGTTCACGAAGAACACATATCTACAGATATAAACCATGCCTCTTAATTTCACACAGTCAAAAGAATAGAGCTTCTCCTTGCAACCTGAATAAAACTGTTAAGCTATAAGCTAGATATAGCTAGAACTATTGCATTTCCCCTGCCCACCATCACTGCCACCCCTGGCCTTGCAAGGAGCCAATATACACTGGGAATCGGGGATACTTCAGAAGTGTCTGTTCAGGATAGCAGGCATCAAGTATGTATAATGGTTTTTAAAGAGAATTGAGCTAGCCCTGCTCACTCCATTTAGCTGGTTTGGAGCAAGGTTGGCTCCCTCTGGTAGTCCAATTCAGTCCAGTAGGCATGTGTAAAAATATGTTCTCGTTAGTTAAATGGAGTGGTTCCATTAGGAGAATAACAAAGTTCCAAACGTCCTTGGATATTCAGTCATTATTTTCTTTCTTAGTGACTGGGTTCAGACAACACACTTATTATTATTATTATTATTATTATTATTATTATTATTATTATTATTATTATTATTATATCATCATCATCATCACTACTACTATTATATTTATTTGTATCCCGCCTTTTTCCCAGCACTTGGACCCAAGGTGGCTCACAACCTTTAAAATTCATACAATTAAAACAGAGATAGAAAAATACAAAAGTATCAATAATATATATATATATATATATATATATATATAAAACATTAAAAACAATACAATAAACATAATATAAAATACAGCATTCCATTGCATCACAGGCTAGTTCCAAGCCTGCCGGAACAGGAAGGTCTTTACCTGTCTCCAGAAGCTTACCAGGTATTATTGAGTTCTTTAATTGGGTTCTTTAACCCACAACAAGCTGTGGTACCCACAAGTGCCAACTTGCATATGCAATCCCAACTCGGGGGTTGTCATGTCGCAAGAACCCAGTGAGCGTGGTTTGTGTGATGGTTAAACAGCCCTTGAATAACCCTAAAACAGACCATAACGCACTCTCACTGATGACCGCATACACACCGCACACGCCACAGCCTCACTGTGGGTTAAATAATCCACAGTGGACTGTCGGGTCATGCGAACAGCCCCAGTGAGTACTTATGCTCACTTATGTTCATTTCCATTTATTTATTTATTATATTTATACCCCACCTTTTTTCCTTCAAGGAACCCAAGGCGGCTTACATAATCTTCCTCCTCCTCTCCATTTTATCCTCACAACAACCCGGTGAGGTAGGTTAGGCTGAGAGTCTGTGTCTGGCCCAAAGTCATCCAGTGAGTTTCATGGCTGAGCGGCGACTAGAACCCAGATCTCTCAAGTCCCAGTCTAACACTAATTTGCCTTGTTATCCCATCATTTCTATTTTCTACAGTGCCCATAGGCATTGGACATCCAGGGTTAGTGTTCCTTTTAACCGGTTTTCTTTATGACAGAGGCAAGTAGAGAGGTAGCACCATCTGTTGTCAGCTGGAAAAAAAATTAACACACCATTAATTTTAATATATTTTAGTGCTGCTAAACTAGTCATAATGCATTTTAATTGAAGCTATGCAGTTGAGCCTATTAATGTAATTATATGTCTAAAAGAGTTTCAGATGGTTGCTGCACAAGCATTGCTGCAGCTGTAGAGAAGTCATTTCATGGCTTCTAGCCTAATTTTCCTGACGCATTAGCTTTCCATGGACAGGGGGATACTGGCCTGGTTTGCACAACATGACAGCCCACCATGGCTTAATTTGAGGGTTAGACAAATAACCCTCAAATAAACCATTTGAGGGTTGTCTAACCCTCAAACAACCCCTGCCGCTTGGGTTCGCATGACACAAATAGCCATGGCAATTGGGCACCTGTGGGCACCATGCAAAAATCGTGCCCGCAGGCACGTGGCACAACAAAACAGCCCCTGTGGGTAACTTAAGTCACAGTTAAGCCCTATGGGTAACTTAACTACTCTGGCAATAAGCTGGTTATTGTGCAAACAACCCACGGTGTGCCCAACAGACGATCAGGCTCACCATGGGTTGTTCGCCCCCTCCTTCCCCCTTGGTCCTCCCATGGGTATCCCAGGGACCCAACTGCAGGACTGACTTGTCTCCCCACTCCCCGCAGCGATCACGATCTGATTTTGGCTTGCCGTGGCTTTTTGTCCTTTTGCCCTTTTCTTTCCCCAGAGATTGCTTGACAGCCAGCTTTCACAATCCCCATTTTGACAGCCACTGACAGCCCTTCCAAAGTACCCAAGTAGCACCTTGGAGGGGCACCAGTGGGCAGCAAACATTTTTAAACTGTTTTTTTTTTTTTGCGCACACAATGTGCACAAATATTTTCTTTTTTTTAAAAAAAGTAAAAATTAGCCAAACTTGCGTAACTGCAGGAATGAGGACCCTCTGTTGGGCAATGTTGGGGGCAGTACCTGCTGTCAGAGTGCAGCAGGAACCAATCCTGGACATTGACCCAAAGAGGGTCCAAATAGGCTTTCCCCCCCTATGCTTTCTCTTAACAGCAGTCAAAAGACAAGCTGTCACGAAGGAATTAATTGTACATTTGTTAATGGCGGCCAGGTTAATGATTGCGAAGAAATGGAAGGTTCAGCATGAATTTCTAATTACTGACTGGTATAAGGAGATATGGGATATAGCTCTTAATGATAAATTGACTTGTAGTATTAAATGTAAAAAGGAACAGCTAAAAATAAATAATGTTAGGGTTATTTGGGGTCAGTTCCTAGATTATTTGTTAATAAAGGGGAAAGGGAGTATGCCTTGTCAGGATATGTTATATTTTTGGAATACGGAATAGTAATTGTTCAATGGGATGGAAGTATAGCAGTTGGCCCCTAGGAGGGTGGGTGGTGCACTGTATGATTTATTGTATGTAGTTTTAGTTCAAATTTTGTGTTATGGTTGTATTTTGTTATTTTTTGTCATATTTTGTTTTGGAAAAATTAAATAAAATTTATTAATAATAATTTAAAAAAAACAAGCTGTCAATAGAAAACAAAGGCACAAGTGATCTTAGCTTGTGAAAAGGGGGTGGTGAGATTTAGGCACCCTTCATGGCGAGATCGTCCCGTCCCCCTACCACCGCTTTTCCCCATGACGCTAGCTGCTCAGAAAAGTGCAAAAGTGCATCCCACCCCCTTTTTCTGGGGAAAATTTATTTTGACAGCTACTCTGGGTCCCCTTTAAAAGGGGGTTTTGATGGGGCAATGGGTAGTTTCTGACTGGGACATATACAACCATAGGTCCTAGCTAGCTGCCAAAATTCCTTTTCCCCAGAAAAAGGGGATGGGAGGCACTTTTGCACTTTCCCAAGCTTAGCTAGCGTCTTGGGGAAAAGTGCAAAATGTTCATCACCCTGAGGACTATCAGGGGGAAGAGGGGAAACGAGGATCTTACCACAAAGGGGGTGTACATCTCACCACCTCTTTTTTGCGAGTCACCTTTGCTTTCTCTTGACAGCTTGCCTTTTGACAGTTTTCAAGAGAAAGCAAAGAGGGGGGGAAAGCCTATTTGGACCCTCTTTGGGTCAATGTCCAGGGTTGGTACCTGCTGCACTCTGATAGCACTTACTGACACACACACCCGACGTTGCCCAACTGGGAGTCCCCATTCCAGCACTCATGCAACTGTGGCTAAAAAACATAATTTTTAAAAATGACATTTTTTTTGCACACATTGGGCTGGTTCGTACAACCCAGGCGGCGAGCGGGGGAGGCACCACGGGGCCACCTGTGGGATCCGGCGGAGCACCGCAGACGACCTGCGCCCCATGCTCGTGGGCAGACCCCGGTGGAGCCGGCAGACCCTGCACTGCAGTGCGGGCCTCCCACCGCTAGGGGGTGGTGGCCCGGAATGCCCAGAGGGCCGTTTGGCCCTGCAGGCTGGAGTGGCTGCAGCTCCGGCCGCTCTGGGTGGCCCCCGTGGGACGGCCACCTGCTGTTCACATGGCAGGGTGGCCACGCGTGGTAGGGGCTTACCCCTCTACTGCCCATGGTCACTTTACATGCTTCGCGTGCACGCCCATCCCGCGGGAGCGCCCCCAGCCAGCATTCGCATGACATGGGAACCGCGGGAGGCATCTGCTTCTCCGTAGTTTCCGTGTCGTACGAACCGGCCCATTGTGTGCGCAAAAATATTTTTTTTAATGTTTGCTGCCCACTGACAGCTCCTCCAAGGTGCTACTTGACCACTTTGAAGGGGCTGTCAGTGGCTGTCAAAATGGGGATCACGGACTTCCGGTGGAGTTTAATGTCAGTCTTAAGCTTCCACGGGACTGTGGGAGACCAGCGCGGCGTGAAATCCAGTCAAGAGGTTATCCTGGCTGGTTAATCTCCTCGGAATAAGAGGATGATTTAAGAGTGATTCCTGGCATATCTCTAAATGCTCTCTCTGTGAGTTATTTGCAATGGCTTTCGCTGTTGCAGTTTCTCTCGGGAGGGGGGGGTAGAGAGTGGGAGAATCCATCATCGCTTGCTGTTGTGTTTGGAGTTCTTTTTTCAAGAGCCTGAAGATCGACAACTCCATTTCTTAAAGATTTATGGCTAATTAGGAACCAAGAGAAATTTTATCCACAATCAGGACCAAATACCCTTTTTTCTGGAATATTAAAAAGAAAATATGCTTTAAAAACTTCACAATGGGAGGATCAACAAATGTGCTTCGAAACGAGAAAGAAAGAGGTATTGTAACTCTTTTTACTTTTGATTTTGGAAAAGTCTAAAGCAGAAGTAGCTGTCTGTTAAATTTATACTGCGTCACAGACAAGATGGCTATTCATGATTTGTGGCTGAAGCTAGCCGAAGAGCTGATGGTTATGTTTGAAGCATTAAAAAAAAAACTGCTGGGGAGGTTGGTGAAATCAGAAGTGCGGACTGTACAAATAATTCAAAAGTTCCAGGATAATACAGAGGGTGACCGATCATCTGTGAACTGTGAACTTTGAACAGAACAGGAGGACAAGGGAAGATTGATATGCTGTGAGAAATAGCAACTGGAACTTCAAAGAGAGAAAGGAGAGTGGAATTGGACGGTGAAGATGCTTTCGGGAATGTAAGAGGGAAGCCATTTATGGAGAACTGGAAAGACAATTGCTGGGCTTCTTGGAGGAAGCCATTTATGGGGGCGTACAAGAAAAAAAGTTGTGTTTTGTGGAACATGAGCCTGAAAAAGATGTATATTGTGAATACTGTGTTTGATTGGGGTTAATGGATTGCTGACTATTGGATGGGATAAATGGTTTGACCTATGTTATGATAATTGCTGACTATTGGAACGGAAGAGAGAGGTTCTTATGAAAGAAGTAAGAGGGTTTAGTTCCCCAAATGGATTGGTGGGAGGAATCCAAATGGGAGAAGTCTAAAGGGATTGCTGATAGTGATCCAAACAGAACATTCATGGATCTGAACCTAAAGGGGTTGGTGAGAGGGACCCCTTTGAGAGAAAGGAGAGCTTCTCCAGTTTGAGGTGGTTTTCCTTTGTATTTTTCATTAATGTGGTGATTTTGATCCTGAAGGGGGCATGCTTGGAAAGGATGGGACTAAAAAAACGATTCGTTGTTGAGTAAAATAAGGATAAGGTTTAATATTGAGTTAGAATTTGTTGCAGGCTATATTACATTTACATTTGGCCATTTTATACCACCAGCTAAATTGCTGAGGAAAAGCGATTCTTATTCTGCTGTTTCTACCTCTGGACTTGTCCTTATTTCATTGAACTTATAAGCGCTCTCAGAGATAATCTTTCATTTGGCATAAGTAAGAAAAGTCTTGTAGCTTCTTTTCTCTCCCTTATTGTCTGTATTGTGTGTATCTCAGTGAAGCTAACTCTTCATTTCCTCTTTCTTAAATAAGAAAAAGACAAACCTGTTTGGCATTTTTGGAAAGAGCAAGAGCAATCTTTAATTCCCCCTAAAAAATTGATATACTTCTGATTTATGAGCCATTTCAAACAATGTATTTTAAATACATACCTAATATGTTTGAGGTATACCCCTAGAATACATGTTTGCAAACATGTGCAGCATCAAATACATTGGCCAGGGTGGAGTGATTAATTTCAGCTTCCTCTTCTTGTTAAATGTACACTCAACGGCAAACCTGCATTTTCTTCTGCATAATGTGTGAAATGGACCTATGTCATTTTATACAGTGGAGCTCCTTATTACATTCCAGTATTTGAATGGAATCCAACTAATTTCCTTCTGCCAATAGAAGGGTTCCATTAGTGGAACAAGAGAGGCAATTTTCAGCTATTCTCTCTCTTCTCTGAAACCCCTGCCCATAACCCAAAATCTATTTTGGATGGTCCTCTAGCCCTCTCAAGCAGATTGAGGGAAGCACAGGGGTATACAGGGAGGAGGGAAATAGCTGAAAATTGCCCCCCTCACCATTTTTCTGACAGAAGCCTTTCATCAATGGAGGGTAACTGGTTGGATTCTGCCCTTCATTTTAATAATTTAACTGTTGGAAAGGAAAGCTTCACAACAATCTTGAAACATACTACTGCAAATATTTTAGTATTTAGTACTGGCTGCTAAGTCACTTGGCAAAGTTTGACTGTGGCCATTTACTCCTAATTGATGACTGAACAGACAGACTGACCCTACTCATTGTGCCCTCCTTTTTTAAAGTTCTGGGAACTAAAATGGCCTCTTCTTTTAGAGCTCTGTGCTCCATTCCTCCATCTGGACTTGGATTGGCTGCTGCTGTCAGTTCACTGTTCTACCTGCATCTTTTCTTTCTACTCCTTCTAGTCCCTGTTGTTTTGTGTTGGGGGGTTGGTTGCCTGATAATGCATTGGCCCAGTTCGCATGTGCGAGAAGCTACTGTGCATGAATTTCCCTGTGGGGATTCTTGTTGCGGCAGCCAGCACCATTTTGAATATTCATGCCACAGTGGGAGAGCGCCGTAGCTTCTCGTTACATGTGAACCCCGTTAGGGTGGGTTGTTGGAATGGTTGACAAGCCACCCAGAACCCATGGGCTGTTCTAGGGTTGTGGGTGGCTTGTCAATCACCCTAACAACCCATCGTCACTGGGTTTGCATGTAAGGAGAAGCTGTGACTCACAGCTGCCTCTGCACGCCCAAATATTCAAAATGGCGGCAACTGCCGCAACAAAAAGCCCATGAAGAAATTCGCCCACAGTGTTTCTCATTATGTGCAAACCAGGTCAATATGTTGAGAGCTTTTCTCACCTCTTCTTCAGTGCTTCCCCTAAGCTTTCTTCTTATTGAATCTTACCGGGAGCCAACTATCTCCCAACTGGAACTCTCTTTGTTTGGTTCAAATTGATATGCTCAGGATTTGCACACATTTTAAGAATGGAAGCCAAAGTTGTGGCAGTTATATCCCCTTACATAGGAGGACATGTCCTATGGTGAATTGTGGGAACAAGTTTCCCTCCCCCGCCCAGTGCTTATTTTTCAGCAAATCTGTGCAGTTTCATTTGAACCTTGAACCAAATATATGTAACTCTAATTGGTGCTTTAACATATCCACTCATTGTAATGGCCAATTGACTGAATAATACATTTGAATTTGACACATCCACTCATAGCTTAGCAAGTTCCAAAATAGGATATAGTTATATTTTCATTAAGTAAAGGCTATAATTTTTCTATAAACCAATTACTACATTCCAGTGACTTTTTCTTTTCTCTGCCATAGATGAATGTGCTCAGCTGACACTAAAATACTAATGTTTTAATGTATGTGATGCATGTAGAAGAAAAAAGCACTAACCTTACTGTGGCATGTTCCTACAGATGAGGATCGAAAAGATCATATTGAGATAGTTACTAATGAGGTGATTCCTGAATGCACTGTTACTGGTGGTGAAGATCAACATACTAACCTAGAAAGTGACCTTGATTCTGATGGTAATTCAACTAATCACTATTTTGTATCTTTTGCATGAATAACACTAGCTTCATCATCAGTGCCTCTTGTAATAGGTTAACCTAGTATTATATCTGCTTGAAACCTTTTTAACCTTTGGATTCATTCGATTTCCATGAATGCCTTCTCTGAATAATTAGTATTGTTTCAATTAACAATAAAATGATTGATAGTTATAGATTTAAATATATATATGACTAATATCTCTAAAATGGGGTATGAAGGCATTTATGCAAGTTAACCAGATTATGTGTTGGATTCAGGGTTTATCCTAATGTGCAGCTGGACACACATTTTGTGCTATTGGGAAAAAAATTGTGCAGTAGAAATTAATTCTTTGTTCAGTTGGACATAAGGACTTTAATAAGGAACAATGTTGTTTCTTACAAGAAATGGATAAGAAAATAAGATATAAAGAATTAGAACATTAAGATGATTACTGTTTCCTTTCAATCTTCATAACTTTATACTAATGATATATTATTGGGATCAACTGCTTGACTAGTTAAAAGTATGTAATAACCCATGTGCATATCAACAGTATATGTATATGTACAGGCCTGTGGCTCACGCTGGCTCAGCTTGTCTGTGTGTGGAAAGCTAAGCAGGGTCAGGCCTGGTTATTACTTGGATGGGAGACCCCTCCTCTAGTTTCCTGCATTGAGCAGGGGGTTGGACTCGATAGCCTTGTAGGCTCCTTCCAACTCTATGATCTATGAATCTATGTAGGTATACAACAGTGGCATTTAACAGTACAAATGCAAAGAAGAAGATTACATAATTGTGCCATGTGCCACACCTTCTCTCACACTGTACCTATCACATCAAAATTTCCTCTTTTTTTAAGATGGTCAGATCATCACCATCTGGGACTGGGTGGGATGGGCAGTGTTGCTTGGAGGCCTCTGAGAAAATTCCCTTAAACCACATCTGCTCTCTTGCTTGAGCTGTGTCCTTGGTTCTGTGCTCTTGTTTAAACATCCATAGGCACACTGATGCCCTAGGTACCCATTCAGTGGGAGGTGGGATATTGTGATAGATGTAGAGGTAGATATTCATTTTCTGACTCAACTGAGAGTCTGTTTCTGGTTATGGACTTCAGTGTGACATTTATGCTGATGAGACATTTAACATCAGCACTATGAGGCTTAGCCACTAGAAGACGTACCATGAGTGTTGTCACATTTCTGTATTCTTTGGATAATGCAAGAAAATGGACCGAATGGGACAGTGTCATCTTGCAAATATCTGTCAAGTTGAAGTATCTCCTCATATTCTAGTGAGAGTTCTGCCAGATCAAGGTCTGTACCCAGCACCTTGTAAACTGTTTCCAGGTTTACTAAAGGTTGTAAGTTGGCAAAAGGCTTCATAATCTGCAACAGATCAGCATCAACTTCAAAGTGTTAATTCAAGAACTTAACTAGCAAGAGAGTCAACTACATCATTACAGCCAATTACTTAATTACAGAGAGCACCAACATTTCTCCTGTCAGATACATACTGGTGGTGTTCCTTGAGTCTCTTCTTGTGCTTTGTTACCAGCTGAATTCCTTTCAGCGTCACTGTTCCATCTGGCTGTGTAACATCTTCATCCTTGAAATTCTTGAGGCAACACCAAGTAAATACTGTTCTTTCAATGCCAATAGCTTTGATTTTAACAACATTGTCAGCTTCTCTATATCAAGGATGGTGATCCCATCTCCTTGCACCTACTTCTGGTACCAACTGAAGACTGTAAGTACCTCAGCCAGAAAGGACAGAAGTAAGAGGAATGCAAGAAACCCACATGCTGCCTTCTCCTCAGACTTCTTTATGAAGAAGACTAGGGAATGCCAAGACAATAAGACTGAATGCAGTAGTGAGAAGGAAAGCTCTGTCCACCTGGCTTCCAAAAGCTTGGGGAGTGCAAGGAGACAGCAGTTGTTGGCTTCTGCAATGTCCTGAAGTTCTCTGGATCTGAGCCCTGATGTGTGGAAATATGTGCTCAGCCCTACAAGCTGCTGGAACACGTGTCCAGCTTCACCGACTAAGTTATTTGTAGATCTCCATGCAAGATTTGAACGGTGGACTCCACACCAGAACTTCAGTGGAGGGACAGAAGATTCTTGATAATTATTCCTCATTTTGGATTGGAAGAGAGTCCACAAAACCAGACTTCTTGCCTATGTTGACAGATGCTCCATCTGTGGCCAAGGAGTATACATGCATGAAGATGTGCCCAGCTGCTGCCGGTCCAATTGTCTTGCTGCAGGCATCTTCAACTGCATCCAGCACTCCTTTTGTGCCGCGGCTGCAGGGTTCACTAGCGCCTAGAAAGTACTGCTTTTCATCCCCAGATTTTGTAATGACTTTCACCATTACATAAATTTTGTAAGTTCTGGTTTGGTCCACAGTGCCATCACACCTCAGGGACAGCCCCAATGTATCTTCAGTCAATTTCTTGGTGAGACAGTCTCTGTCATGTTCTACAATGCACTGCATAAATTCTTTGTGGGCATTTGGAGTCAAGTACAGTAATACCTTGGATTGCAAGTAACTTGGTTTGAGAGCGTTTTGCAAGACAAGCAAATTTTTAAATATTTAATTATTATTTTTTTACTTGATATACAAGCGACGTCTTGCAATACAATTACTGTATTACAGCTTAAATTAAAAATCTCTGTACAAATTTTTTTGGGGGGATTTCATTAAGAGTGTTTTGGATTACAAGCACGTTTCCGGAACGGATTATGCTCTGAATCCAAGGCATGACTGTACTGAAAGTCTATCTCAATCCTATGTACCAATTTTGCACTGTTATAGGAAAAAACAGATGCTAACTTATTCACAAGTACTCTTGCAGGAAATGTGTACGCACTCCGAGTGTGCAGGAGGAAGGCACCAACTTTGTCTGCTAGTTTTTCATGGCCTTGGATATTGCTTTTCCCATAGAGGAAACCTCCGTGGTTTCCACAGCTTTCTAGGTTGACAGTTTGAGCGCTTTAATGCTTTCACTATGACAGAATTGTTCTTGATGCTTCTGAATTATCTCATTCCTGTAAATACTACCACATTATTTTGCAATGAGAGGAATTTGAGTACTCTTTGAAAACAATTTTACTATGTTGGGAAACTTGAAACATGCTCTACACTTAACATAGTGTCAGCCATTTTGATTAAAATGTTCAAAGATGTCTTTTGGACTGTGCTTGATTAATTTGGAAGTTGGTTTCATAACATCCTTATGCCCTGACATCCCACCAGACATGGTTGGCATAGACATCGTGTTTTCAGCATCTCTGGCAGCACTGTGAACTTTCCCAATTGTCTCCTGATTGTTGGCAGAGCTGGGCATTTGAGAGCATCACTGGTGCAGCAGGACATATTGAATTGGTATCAGCAAACACTAGAGGTTCATCAGCAGGCACAGATGAGAGTTTAGCTGTGAATGGCATGTCAGCCAGCAAAGCCGCTGTAGTTGGTGGTGGTGCATTGTTGGACGGTACAAACCAGTGTTGCAGAAAGCTTGGTTTTGAACCAGCAGTCTTGCATTGATGTCTTTTTCATTCTAGTACAACTGATTTACCAAAACGAATTTTTAGGCAGGAAAGATATACAAGGGATTAACAACTGACTGACCATATGGGTTAAACGAAAGCCAAATATTGTTGTTGTTTTTCCCTTCTGTCTAAAGATATCCCTACAGACACAGACCTTGTGCTTGTCCTAGCTAGCAAGAAACTCTTTCCAAAGGCAAAGTGGTTTGGTGAAGGCTGGGCTCCATGCTAGCAAAGCAACCTGTGTTCCAACTCTTGTCTCCAAGTAGCTCTGGTTCTCCTCAGCAACTCTTGAACTGACTTCCTCCTTCTCAGCCCTTCAGCAAAATGTAGCCTGGGTAACAGAGTTTTCTCTAGTCCCTTTCAGCCGACAGCTCAACACATGCCAGGCCAACTCTACTTCCAGCTCTTTTGTAGGCTCCTTGCCCCTTCCTCCAACGCCTACTCTTCTATCTTCCCTCCATTACAACACCAGCTACAGTACAGGACACATGTTTCTATTGTGTCATACTCCAATTCCTTTGAGGTCTTGTTGTTCCTGTTCATCAGTAATAGTCCTTCACCCTTCCAAAGAACTGTAGAATTGAAGAACACTTATATCACATGACTGAACTTCCGGAAGGTTCAGTTCAGCATAGGCTCTTCAGGAGGCAACCTCTCTCAGAGAGACTCCCAGACTGAGATAAGGCCTCAGCTCCGCCAAGCAGACTGCCAGGCCTTACAGACTGAGCTTGGCCAAAGAGCACAAGACATCCAGACACAATTAAGGCCGGTTTGTTATATATATAACAAATATGTTATATGTGTGAATATGTTTGTGCATTTCCAGAGAGCTTTGTTAATAAGACACAAGATTCTTGTTACAATTCAGTAGTGTCTGTCCGTTTTGTTCCTCTAATATAGGGAATCCCCCGGTCTCCTCTCGGAGTCCCCACCCCTCCTATAGTGAAGTTCCTGGCTTCTAAAAGGTTCTTCACCAATTCCTGGTGGATTTATTCCCAGATGTTTTACCATGTAACATGAAAATTAGATCTCTTTGTGTTAGAGCCAGACCTGATCTTGCACCAACTGTTGTACCAGTTGCTCCCAACCACTTACAACAGATTTGCAGGTTAAGGGTAGCTATGCAGCTATGCAGTTTTTGAGCTGATATTTTGTGACAGCTTTAGAACCTATTATCCCTAGTATACCATACAGAACCTTCAACATATTTTGTAGGACAACAACCCTCTTGTGAAAGGATAAATTCTAGTTACCATAATTATAATCAGAGGAGAGGGTTCTCAGCCCCTCAGTTATACTTTTTGTGGGGTGGAAGTCTCAGCCCTCAACTATAGTTTAGGGAGGGAAGATAATCTCACCCATTCTTTGCAAGGCATCTTCATTCTCCCTTCTCTTATTTTCCTATTCTATCCTATCCTATCCTATCCTATCCTTCCTTTCTTCTTTTTTTCCTTCCTTCCTTCTTTCCTTCCTGTCTGTCTTTCTCTTCATTTCTCTAAGCATTCTCATCTACTCCTCCCTCTTTTTATTTTTTTCCATTAGAAAAATGTTGGGAGGTGCTCACACATTGGGGATGGGGGGCTGTACCGGCTTCTTGTGCAGTTGAAAAAAAAATGCTTAGAATAAATCCTGGGATGTATACTTCTTTTGTGTTGTAGATGCATTTACATTGAATGCAAATTTAGTTTGAATTTTGCAAACTGTGCAAGTATTTATTGTTACTGGCAATAGCTCATGTATGTGTTATGATTCTGGGTCCTATGCACGCACACATACTTGGGAGTAGGTTCCATTGAATGCAGTGAGTCTTACTTCCAAGTAAATATGAATAAAATCAGTCTGTAGTTCCAGATTATGAAACTTTTGAAGCAGGGGTCAAAGTGAGCCGCTGTGTTGATTAGAGAAAGCTGAATTCCCCCATCTCACATAGACAGGTGTAATGTGTGAACTGAGTGATCGGGGATACAGTCAGCTGCAATTTCTGTAATTTTGGCAGCATTTTTTTCCAGTCAGATATATCCATGCTAATAGCAGCAGTGGTGACATAATGGTGATGATGATAATAACAACAACAAAACCTAGGATTTGTAGATTTGTTTGCTAAGTGGTCTTTTCAAAGGGTTCTTAGAAGATACTGTTTGGTACAAAGTCATAAATGACCCAAGCTGAGGACTGTGGGTTATGCCCATTCAAGAAAATGTTTAGCTTCTGACAATACTAGCAGGGGACTTGTTTAAGCTTGTTTAGGTTTATGTTAATCTCATATGTCTGCTGTAGAAGATAGATTTCATTCAGGTTACCATTCAGTCCTCCTTATAGGTGATTGAGATCCTGGCCTGGTACTGTATGTTAAGTAACAGCTGGTTGCAATGATAGGGAATGCTTTCTGTGATAAGTTTGAAAAGTGATCATGATTTAACAGAGCCATGAAGATGACAAAAACTACAAAGAGTCTTGTGGCACAGACTATCAAATTTGTTTTTGCTACAACAAACTGTCAAGGCTACCCATCTGGAACTCGAGATGACAGTTTGTTTTCAACCCCTGCTGAGGGGTGCCCCATTTGAGCAAGGTGCATTTCTACAATCATGAACCTACAAATGGCAATTTCTACCTCTGAGCCATATAATATGAGCATTTGAATATAGGGACACTCTAGACGTTCTGACTCTTTTGGAAACCATTTTTACTACATGTTAAAAAGAAAGTACGGTATCATTGTTTCATAATTCACTGTAATTTGGTCTGAAATCAGGGTCATCTATATTCAGAACATAATGGTGGAAACAATTCCTTGAAGGAAAGCCTTTCAGTAATTAACACATGCAGCTTAGCAAAGAGAAACGGTAATGCTGGAAGTCAGTGATCTTTCTTAGGTACCTGTAAGATTGCTGTGAACTAGATATTTGATATTTTTATTCTTCTGCATTTTAAAAATCTTATTTTATTTATTTAAAATTATTTCTATGCCGCCTTTAAGGGTGGAATCCTTCCAAGGCAGCATACAAGATAAAAACCATACCAAGATACAATAACATATTCAATAAATACATATTCAGTTAAAGTTCCATAACAGTGATTACCAATTTTTAAAAATATCAATAAAAGCAGATATTACCATTAAAAACCAGCAGCCTAAGCCACTACAGGAAGGCCAGCAAAAACAGGTGAGTGAGGCTTTAGAGCTTTCCTGAAGACCTGCAAAGAAGGGGCCTGATGAACTCCAAACAGGAGCTGATTCCAGAGGTGCAGGGCCAACACTGAGAAGGCCCTCTTTCTTGTACTCTCCAGCCAAACCACCCTTGGTGGTGAGCAAGTGAGAAGGGCCTCTGCTGATTATCTCAAAGTGTGGGCAGGTTGATATGGAAGTAACTTGGGCCCAAACCATTTAAAGCTTTAAAGGTTAAAAGCAGCACTTTAAATTAAATTGAGCTCAGAAACAAGCTGGCAGCCAGTGCAGTTGACACAGTATCAATGTCACATGAACCAATTGCCTGGGCCCCCCACCAGTACGTGGGCAGCTGCATTCTGCACCGGTTGGAGTTTCAGTACTATCTTCAATGGCAGCCCTGCATACAGCACATTACAATATTTCTGGTAGAAACCCTGGTAGTTAGTGTCCTGTAGGGTTTTTTTTTTTCCTGGGTTCTTCAAACATTCAGGAAAGATGTGATTAAGCCCACAAGCTCTTTCTTTTTAATTGTTTTCATGTTTTTCTATTTTATTTCTAGAAGTTGGATATTTTCTTCCGTTTCAGACAATGACCTGTTGATATATATACACCTATATATATATATATATATCTTTAGAATACTGAAAATGTTTCACATCTGTTCTCTGAATAATGTTTACAACTCTGCAAGTCAGTAGGTCAGTATTACTATCCCTCTACGGAAAATGGGAGAGGGGGTCGGGTTTGAGGCTCAGAGAGCTTGGCTTGCCAAAGGCCACTTAGTGAATTCAGGCCAGAGGTGTGATTTGAACCAGTCTTCCCAATTCACTTAATTGTTACAATACCGTAGCTCCCATTTCTCCACTTCTTAAAGCTATCTTCATTTTCTAATGCAATATTTATCATGTGAGTTGTAATAATTTTTTTAGAGAGACCCTTCAAAATGGAGCACTGGAGGTTTTAAGTCATATTTATTTATTTATTTATTTATTTGGAATATTTAATTTTTTTTCTGTTTAAAGGCCCATATTTTTCCATTTTAGCTTGTGATATTATAATCATTGGGTGCAACTATACAGGATATCAGGAGCTCTGTTAGGAGATCTCCAGCTTTTCTTTCTTTTCTCTTTTTAAAGTTTGATGGCAGCCATGGGCCAGGGGGATTGGATTAGCACCACAGTACTGGGGGATGCGGGATCATTGGGAAGCAGCAGAAGGGGAAAGAGTTAACATACACAGTCACCAATGGTCCTGAACGGATTTCTCCCTCCCCTGACCCATTAACTGGGTTTGCATGATCACGGGAAAATAAGCCTTGATGGCTAATTTTCCCTCTCCATGCCAAGCCACCTAATTAGCATAATTACCCTCTCTGGGCATGGGTTGTTGTGACGTCCGAACGCTGCGAGGGTGGCTGGCTGAGGTGATTTTACAAACCACCTGAAACCTGTTGCTTGTTCTAGGGTTTCAGGGTGGTTTGTAAACCTCCCCAGCCAGCCACCCTGGCCAGGTTTGGATGTCACAACACCCCCTGCCCAGAGAGGGTAATTATGCTGATTAGGCATCTCACAACTGGCACACACAGGAGGGAAGTAAGCCACCATAGCTTATTTTCCCTCCACAATCATGCGGACCCACCCATTGTGGCTGCTATTTTAAAAAACAGCAGGAGATCTGATCATGGAGGGCCCTCTCCTCCTGCAGATCATAATACGCAGGCATGTTCGTAGCAAGACAGGCAGTCCCATAGATACCCAGGTCCTAAGCTGTTTACGGCTTTAAAGGTTAAAACCAGCACCTTGAATTGCACTCGCAAAGCAATTGGCAAGCCGTGTGGGTCTTTCAGGTGTAAATAGGGTCCTAATACCGTGCAGCAGTTAGCAGCCTAGCTGCCGCATTTTACACCAAATGAAGCTTCCAGACACTCTTCAGGCGTAGCCCCAAGTACAGCGCATTTCAATAGTCTAAATGAGAAGTAACCAAGGCATGGATAACTGTTGCCAAATTAGACTGATTCAGGAAGGGACACAGCTGGCGCACCAAGTATAATTGTGCAAATGAACTCCCTGCCACCACTGCCACCTGAAGCTCCAGGGGCATTGTAGGATCAAGGAGCACTCCCAAGCTATGGACATGATCCTTCATGGGGAGCACAACCCCTTCCAGAACAGGGTTGAATCCCAGTCCCCAAGTCAGGCTTTCTACTGACAAACAACACCTCCATCTTGTCTGCATTTAACATCAGCTTGTTCACTCTCATCCTGCTCATTATCGAACTCAGGCAGTGTCCAGGAGTTGACTGCTTCCTGAGGTGCTAAGTGATAAAAAGCATTATAGAGTTGTGTGTCATCAGCATATTGGTGTCACCTTACTGCAGAGCTTGGAATGACGTCTCCCAGCAGTTTCATGTATATATTAAATATCAAGATAGAACTCTTGGGACACCAGTGGCTGTGGAGTTGAACACTAATTCCCCAGCACCACCTTCTGGACAATGCCCGACAGAAAAGACTTGAACCACTGCAAAACAGCACCTTTAAGGATCAGTCCAACCTGGCAATCCAGAAGGATATCATGGTTGATTATACGGAGTCGAAAGCTGCCAAGAGATCCAGGAGAACTCGTCCTATCCACTTCCCATCGTAGGTCATCCACCAAAGAAACTAAGTCTCAGCCCCATATCCCAGCCAAAAGCCCAGTTGAAATGGCTCCAGATAATCAGTTTCATCCAGATGCATCTAGAGTTGCAACTCCACCTTCTCGATCACCTTAACCAAGAATGGTATATTGGAGAATAGCCTATAGTTAGACAGATCTCCTGGGTAAAGGGAAGGTTTCCTTAATAAAAGTATTATTACTGTCTCTTTTAAGCAAGAAGGAACAGCCCACTCCTACAAAATGGCCTGGCCCATTTCCATAGATCAACCAGGGCTTTGACCGTACCACCAATACATTAGGCAGGAAAATGCATTCAGGATACCATTTGGATCCATCAGGCACCAGGGAATGGAGCATCATAATCCAGCCCTCCACCCATGCAGAAATCCATACTGGCAGCAAGTCCAAAATTAACCAGATAGTGTTTAACCATGACAACTGAGTCACATGTAACTCCTCCACATTCAGAGCACCAGAACAGAATCCCAGATTGAGAGTGTGCCCTGCTGCATATGTAGGGCCAGTTACTAGTTGAGATAGGCCCATGGTGGACATGAAATCTTGAGCCACTCCTGACTGAGCAACCTCAGCATGAATGTAGAAGTCTGGGAAGATCCAGCCCCAGCCCTGAGATCACCGTGGCTAGCTCAGGAAGGGAGATTGTTGAGAATCAGGGTGAGCAGTGCACCACAAGTATCCATGCACTGTCCTGTCTGCCCAACCACCGCAGTATGCACTCAAAATTAGCAGACTGCTGGATGGAGCATCTGGTTAGCAAGATAGAATTCCTGTAGACTGCAGTCACTCCAACTCCCTGACCCAGCCCTAGCCTGCTGTACCACAGAATAATCGGCAGACAGAGCTGGGGTTGAGGCACACTCCCCGCTCTTCCCTCAGTCCATCATACGTGCCATGTCAGCATCTTCCAGGGATGTTGGAGAGTCCTTGGTCTCGAGTCACGAGTCTTTGGACCCGAGTCTCGAATCTGAGTCCAAGTCCTTGGTCCAAAATGGTGACTCACGAGTCACGAGTCACTCCCAAAGCTGACTCCACGAGTCCCTATTAAATCAATGGGGGGGTTTCCCAACAAAATAAGGCTACTTCAGATGTGTGGCTTAAATAAATTCTAGGCACAATTGTGCCTTTTTATCTCAAAACTCTGCCACTGATTTTGACAAGAACAGACCAGGCAGACAAACCCAAAATAACCAGGCAGGCAGAGGAGGCAGGGAACCCCAAACAGGCAGGCAGAGGCAGCCAAACCCAAAATGTCTGAAAGGTTGCATTAGGAAAATGATTTTAAAAAATAAACTTGGATTGTTACTGCAACTAGGTCCAGACAGCACCTGCAGGTGGCATCAAGCAGGGATGTTGACAAGTCCTTGGTCTCGAGTCCCGAGTCGAGTCTCGAGTCCCATTAAAAATATTGGGACTCGAGTGCGACTCGAGTCAGAGGGGGGACTCAGTCCGACTCACGAGTCGAGTCCTCGAGTCCGAGTCCCCGTCTCTGGCATCTTCATCCAGAATTAAATTCTGAATGAGTGATGTTTTCCAAACAACTGACCTGGTGTTAAAGAGCAGTATCTTTAGGCAAGGAGGATGTCCTTCACTGACACTATGGCTTCTTTCAGTAGATAACCTGAAAGGAGGGAAGACCAAACAGTGACCTACCTTCCTTTCCCTGTGACAGCTATGCTGGAATCTCCCACCATATTGTTTTGTTTTGTGTTGTTTGTTTGTTTTATGATTATAAATCACCCAGAGACATTGACCAGTTGTGCGGTATACCTGTCTAATAAATATATAAATATCTTCCCCTGAATATCACTTGAATATTTGCTCCCAAATTGCTGCCATTTCCCAACCCCCCAAGACACCTCTCATAAAGCCCGCTATAACAACATTAAAGCCACCTCCTAAAAATACAAGTTTTAAGTGACCCAAGCAGTATTAAAATCTCCGCTCAGAAACACACACACACACACACACACACACACACCACAATGCACACACTCACAGAATGAAGGTGTATGTATGAAATTATCCTAATTCAGTTTTTTTCATAATTCAATAAGAACAATTTGCCAGTTTATGATGGGTGTGATCCTAAGCATAGTTCCTTAGGACTGTTCTACTGAACTGAGTGGGAATTAATTTCAAGTAAACATGTTTAGGATTAGGGTGCAAGTGTGTCTTTGTATAAAAAGGTGGGTAACTTGAGTGCTGTCTTGAGTGCCATTTTCTTGGTAGAAAGGTGAGGTACAGATTAAATAAATAAATAAACTTAACATCCAACCATGTTTATGTAAGTCATGCATTACCTTCAATCCTAAATAAATTTATTTGTAAAGAAGTTCCATGGAAATCAGTATGACATACATCTAAGTTAATGCATTTATTTAGTACCAATATGTTAGGGACCACATTGTAAATAGTAGTAGGCGATCACTCGTGACCAAGTAAGATTGTCTTCCAGGATAAAATTACAAAAAGAAAATTATATAAAGAGGAAATTGTATAAAATTGTGTAGACTCTAGCAATGGGTCCGTAAGTGACTGTGGAGTCCAATTCTAGATCCACACAGCTTCCCACAGTGAGGACACAGGTTACCAGATGGAAGATGGTCCTGTAAAGGATTTGTTTGACGTGCTTTTCGCTTAGCACGTTTCTCCCTTTCGCCTTGCGCTCGGGCTTCTTCAAAGTCCATAGAACCTTTGTGAAAGGCCACCCTCCAGTTAGAGCGTTCATGGGCCAGAGCTTCCCAGTTGAAGGAACTGAGTAGAGAAGGTATGGGGAGGGGAGGTATCAGGAGTCAGCTCTTTTAAAATAACTGGGGGGGGGGTTCCCCCCAAAAGAATTAGACAAATAATTATTGCCCTAATTTACGGTAAATAGTCTGGTTCAGTTGAATACCTTATTGCCCTAGTTTAGTCTAGTTTAGTTGAATATCTTATGTTCTATATTCAGTTGCAATTTAAAATCTGTATTCAGTTGCAATTTAAAGATCACAAGTAGAGTAATGCAAATGTAATCTCTTAAACTGATACATTGTGATAGTGACTCTGCATCTAAATGCATGTCTCTCTCTCTCTCTCTCTCTCTCTCTCATTGTATTTGCATATTTAGCTGAACAGAACAGCAAGTTAGTGGATTTGAAGCTGAAGAAGCTCCTAGAAGCTCAGCCACAGGTGGCAAATTCACTTTCCAGTGCTGCTCAGAAGGCAGTTACTGATAGCACGGAACAAGAGTTTAAGGTAAGTTTTGACTAAAGCTGTTGTCTCAGGACCTGAGCCTTCTGGATTCTGATTTGTACTTCATGGTGAGGAAAACAATTCCTTCCAAGTCAAATCTTCTGTGACTGTTTATGTCTGTGTAACTATATAAGGAAATATGCAGTAACATTTCCCTGTTATAATAACAAATGAGACTTCTCTTATAGTTCGTGCTTGATTGTACTTTGGCCACTGTGCTATGAATTATTTTGACATTCTTTATTTCAACTAGTTTCCGAAATCACAGGATTATTAAGGTACAGGAAGTAAAGCATATTATCCTACCCCACTAAAGCCAACTCTCTCATTTACATAAATGTGGGCAGGGCCTTCTTTCAAGCCTTTTTGAACAATTGCTGTGTTTGGTTTTGCATTATTGAAATCAAACTGTTGCATGAACCCAAACTTGTAGCTGAGTGATTTTGAGGTGGAGATTATTGGAGGTACATTTGTGCCTTATGTTTGTTAGGCAGTGGAGAAATTCTGCCATATTGTGGGATGGGATTTGGGGGCAGGTGGGATTCTTGTTTTCTCATGCTTGGTCTCTATCTGCATACGCATAGATGTTGCTATATGTGTTCATGCATCCTATCAGCTTATTGTCTTCATTAGGCTATTACTATTATCTGAAAAGATTTTGATGGCTAGCGAGGTAGTTCCACTTATGTATAACTTTTCACCCACCTGCAGACTGGGTGTATACACTGCTGACTGAAAGGATTTCCTTCCCCAGATACAGAGATGCTTTGAAGTCCCAAAACAATGACTTTCATTGCTTTTTCCCTTACACTGTCGGTTCCGATAAATTGGTGATGAAAGTGTGTGGCAGCAGCAGAGGACTTTCAGTCTCTATCTTTGAACAAAGGGAAGCTTGGATCAAGTCTGATTTTTTGCGTTCAATTTAGCTTTCTGCAGTGGATTTAATGCAAAATGAAGCTGGCCTCAGAATAATACAATGGATTGAAAAGGCTAACTGAATTAGTGGGCTTAGAGGAATACATTTGTAAAGTGGCAGAAGTCCCTAGTCATAAAAAGGCTTCTTAAAATGGGATTTACTGGCTAATCGCACTGATATTTTAACATGTTGCCAGGCCTAAAAAATTAGCCATGTTTGTTTATTTTGGTAAAGACCTGCATTTCGACTGTCAGATGGCTATTGTATGAACAGCTAGAAGGGATCCTTTTCTTAGAAAAGCAAAATCATAGCAACTTGATAGTTGAAAAAACAATTCTAGCATGAGTGATGCTTTAAAGAAATAAAAGTTAACTCAATAAATGGCACACCAACCCCTCTATTAGGTCAATTCGATTCAGTTAAGGTGTCAAAAATGGTACTTACTCTAAATACACACTTTTGTATTAATTAGGGATGCTTTTCTTTTTTTAAGTTACTGAAACAAAATGGGTAGCTAGGTCGAAACACTTTTTTAAAAATGTTGTAAGAAAAAAATACGTGGTGTCCATCTGTTCTCTTAGAGCTTTCAGCATTGGGTTGGATTTGTGTTTTTAATAAAATGCAGTTTACACGTTTATAAATGAGGCATTCTGTGTTTGTGGAAAAGGATAAACTGTTACCTTCCCTTGAGGATTCTATATCCCAGGCCTCCTTGAGGCTAGAGAATAGACCATTGGAGAACTCCCTCATTACCAATTGTCTCAATGCAGAGGAAGGGCAAAGTCTTGGTAGCTTTTGATAACCAGTTTCAGCATTCAGCAGGCTTAGCTATTAGTCATGCATCTTAGCCTTTCCCTATTTACTTTCAAAACACTTAATAAAAATAATAATAGATTAGGTATAAAATGAAATATTTGTTTGGTACACAGCACCTCGGTATCTGCAGTTTCCACACACTGCGGTGGTTTAGTCTTCTGGGATATTTCATGTTGATAGACCCATTTGAATTTGTTACCAATATTAACATAGGATGCTCTGGGAGGCAGTAATTGTAGTTTTGTTAGCTGTAAAGGGCTTACTTACAAATCTGGATTCAGAAAGTTATAGCTGATGAAATGCAGTTCTTTGGGGTAATATTCTAATCTTACCTTTCATCCTTCATCCAGCCTTAGTGGTTTATTTCAGTGGGTATAAAATTAGAAACAAGTTCTTCTTGTCATAAAAGTCTGTAGGTCCATTCAGGATGACAGAATTCATTACTGGGGCAAACAGTGTGTACAAAAAAACTAGAGCCACAGTGCTATTTAAAATTATAGATGATGTTAAGGAGTATACACACTGCTGCATAGCCCTAATATATACACTTTGCTCAGTTAATCCAAGTTGGAGAAGAGTAATCTTCCTTTAAACCATGCTTTGCCCAAAGAAACATTGGATGCAGTTAACTGATCTCGGTGTCTAGCAGCAGAACCCTGGCTGAAGTTGCCAAATGAATAACCAAAGAAGCTTATTTTGCCAAAAACGCTTTTTAAGACTCAACACTTTTCTGGTTCCTGGTATCATGTTTATCTGACACAAGCAGTAGTCAGAGTTGTGCACTTTTCTTCTCCTGAAATATGTCTTTCCCATTTGTAACTTCACATTTATAAACAAAAGAATTTGATGTACGGTTTTGTTTTCTGACAGAATGAGACAGAAGAACATCGTGCTGAGCGATTACAAAAAGCAACAGAACGTTTTAGAAATCCTGTTGTGTTCAGCAAGGACTCCACAGTCAGAAAAACTCAGCTTCAGTCATTCAGTCAATATGTTGAAAACAGACCAGGTAGGCAAAAATGTGCTCAAAAGCTCCCCCTCCCCACTGTATGATTTAATAATATTTAACAATAAATATATTAAAAACCAGATAATGTAAGTCCACATTTCAATACACAAATATCAAGTATTATAATAATTTTACATGTCTTTCCTCTCTTTTTTTTTTTCAAGAGATGAAAAGGCAGAGATCAATACAGGAAGATACAAAGAGAGGAAATGAGGAGAAGGCAGCGATAACTGAAACTCAGAGGAAGCCATCAGAAGATGAAGTGCTTAATGTATATTAATTTTTTGTCTGGTTTCATGATTGCTGATAATTCTCAACTGTATGTGGAAATAGTGCCTTTATTTGTTAAAATGAGATGTTAGGTTTTCTTAGATGTCAATCTCCAGTGCATTCAAAGCAGAGTGAGAGGGGTGCGCTGTTGAATTAGTCTGCAGCGTGGTGATAATTGTCAGATAAAAAAATGAATTTTTCAGAGTTCCACAGCTCCAGCTTCCTTGAGACATTTCCATCAGGGCACTTCCCATAAAGAGATTCCAGTATTGATCTACCGGGAGGATTTTAATTATTACAATAGCAGATACCGCAGAGCTGCAGTTAGAGGAAAAAGTCACATGAGACCTGCTAGAATTTCTCAGCCAACCCATTTTGTTGGCTTGGGTTAATGGGTGTTCAACCTTTCCATTATCCAGATCAGCCGTGAATTACTAGCTGAATGATGTTTGCATTAATATAATATATATGGTAATTTCTTCACTTAATTAACGGGGAGGTTCAGCTCAGTAGGGGTATGGGCTGATCATGTGTAAAATTGATTTGTGAGGGAAATATTTGATAGACCGCAGGGAGAAAGCTGCTTTTGATGGACAGCTGCGGGACAGAGGCAGGAAGAACAAGTTTTGATCTGAATATGTTTTATTTCCGGGGGTGGGGGTTGTTTTTTATTTTGTCTGGAGGCACCACATAATTTATTGCTGTTCACCGTTTGTCTAAATATGAACTTATTTTTGCTGAGGAACTCAGTGCCATCTAGAGAATGCCCTAATTCTTATACTAAATGATCACGCGTCTTAGCATTTGCCAGCTGATAATTTTTTTTTATTATTTAAGACCAGTTGTGCTTTAATAGAGCTGAAGAGGTCTTGCTCAGCAAGTTCATAATATATATGCAAATTGTGCACAGGAACTCTTGGGAAGTTTCATCCTGACACAGCATTCTTTTTAATCTAATAGTATTCTGTACAGTCCTGAGAACTGGAACTGGCAAAGTTTTGTATTCTTTTCAATTAACCACAGAAGATGTTAGGCAGTTACCTTTCATTATCATTCCTCCACCCTGATTTGGTCTTCCTATCTGCCTACTTAGGAGGCTGCAACAGCCAATTTGGGTTGGGGGGGAACAGCTTCTTTTAGAGCTGGTTTTCCTGCTTGTTGCAGTTGGGAGGAAGTGTTTCCATAAATTTGTATGCATACCTATTACTAAAACCCTTATGCAATTCATTGGTTCTGAGCTTGATGAGCTTTATCTTTAAAACTTAATGAGCTTTATCTTTATCTCAATTTTTAATAATAACTCCTATATTGATTCATTCAGCTACTTTTTGAGGGGAGAAATAATTCAGTGTTACAACTATCTGTCGCTTGATGTCTCATCAGCAAAAAGTGAGGCAGTAGTAAACAAATACATTTTTATCCTGCCCCAAAAGGTAGTATCTATGTATACATTCCTTTGCAAAGGAAAGAGATACCTGAACTTTAACCTGCTCTCAATGAGCCTTGATTAGGATCCTTAAAGAGACTTATTGGTGATTCCAAAATAAATCTGGAAGGGGGTTTCTGTAAAGTAGTGTCTCTTTTCCTACCTTGGCTCTTCATTGCCAAAGCCATACAGGCCTGTGGCTTATGCTGGCTCAGCTTGTCTGAGCGTGGAAAGCTAAGCAGGGTCAAGCCTGGTTGTTACTTGGATGGGAGACCCCTCCTCTAGTTTCCTGCATTGAACAGGGGGTTGGACTCGATAGCCTTGTAGGCTCCTTCCAACTCTATGATCTATGAAATCTATGAAAGCAGAACCACAGCTGCAGCATGTGATGACTTGAGTCCTCTGTTCCCTCAGACACTGTCCTAGAGTAAAATTGCATTCTAGTAGGAATGGAAGGGAAGCTGGCTAGAACCTAATGTGAAAAACTAATCTTTATACCAGCCTGTTGGACTACGACTCCCAACATCCCCAGCTGACGTGGTAGTTTTCATCAGTAGCATTAAAAATATATATTTTTAAGGATGCCTGAATGTTCCCGATGATTTGGAAGATCTGCTGTGTGTTTCCATGACATTAATAATCTGTAACACTAAAATATTTCAGTTTGCTCTCGTTTGCTCACGCTCTCTCTCTTTTAAAGAAGTTCTAGCCAACTTTCATCATATGAAAGATTTGGAAAGTTTAAAATTGTGTCCCTATGAAGTTAGAATGAACCAAAACCAGAGTGCAGACTTTTTCTTATTTATTTATTTATTTATTTATTTGTTTGTTTATTATATTTATACCTCGCCATTTTTCTTTCAAGAAACCCAAGGCAGCTTACATAATACTCCTCTTCCTCCATTTTATCCTCACAACAACCCTGTTGAGGTAGGTTAGGCTGAGAGTCAGTGACTGGCCCAAAGTCACCCAGTGAGTTTCATGGCTGAGTGGGGACTAGAACCTGGATCTCCTGAGTCCCAGTCCAACACTCTCACCACTACGCCACACTGGCTGGTTTTTTTTTTTGGAGGAGTTGCTCCCCCAAATCTGTATAAATCAGTTTTGTCACCACTTGTCAGTATAAGAATAGTTAACAACAGTATTAATTAGCAATACATTTACCAGGCCATTGTGTAGCAGTGAAACTGCTGTTGGAGAAACCCAGAGAAGTTTTTACTGTTACCTTTGTAGGATGTTACCATTAGAATTTACAGGAAGGATAAATACACAAAAACAGATTGGTATTCACAGTGATTGAATTGGTTTGTTTGTTTGAGTTTTTGTTTAAATCCCCAACATTTCTACATTTTGCTTTCCCAATAGTTTATTGTATACTTTCTTTATCAAAATACAGTGGCTAAAAATTGGCTGTGTAGAATAAAATAATATTTCTGGGAACTTTTTTGTGCTGTAGTAGAAAAGCTGCTTCATAGATTAACTATGGCATAAAAACACTTTATTTTGATTCTTCTCTGAGCTCATATAGGATATTCTATAGCAAAACAATTTAAAAAGAAAAATCATGGAATTTTAAAAGTCAGTGAAGAGGTTTGAAACTGTAAAACTAACCTTCAAGGAGTGGTATTTTAATATAGCACATCTCATAATGAAATTTGGCAAATGGGTGAGATTTATGAATTGTGTTTCCTGTTTTGGTGGTAAGCATGATATTTAAGTAAGTGCTTTACTAAGTGTTTTTGGAAAGGAAAAATACAACTTAACAAGTGATGTATTTTCTTGTTGTTTGTTCTCTTTAACAGAAAGGGTTCAAAGACACCAGTCAGTATGTTGTAGGAGAATTGGCAGCACTAGAGAATGAGCAAAAGCAAATTGACACCCGTGCCGCGCTGGTGGAGAAGCGCCTTCGCTATCTCATGGACACAGGTACGGTGCCCAATTACACTGTAAACAGTTTTGGCAAATTGAGCGTTCACAAACTCTTATAGAGTTTTGGAAGTGTGAATCTTTGAAGCTTGAATGTTCAGCAAAACTGCCTTGAAAATAAAAAGGCTGCGATTTGCAGCCACCTCTCTGGGCCCTGGTGATAAGAGTGCCTTCATGGGAAGTGATAACTTGCCCTGATACCGTGTGAGCCAGCACTATTGAACAGTGTGCTCATCCATGCAGAGTTGGAATACACATCTGTGCCTCATTGATATGCCACTGCTAAAAGAGAGAGAGAGAGAGAGAGAGTAAGATCTTCACTGTTCTACTGATTCAGTGGGGGGGAAAAGATTTGGCCAGCTAAAGTCATGTACCACATGAAACAGAGCACAGTACATGGGGGATGGCTCCGCTGACTAGATCACTGAAATTTGAGAATACTATCTGGTTACTGATGCTCCACAATTATATATTTTTTTCAGGAGGGCAGGTTAGGTGTTTTTTTTTTAAGTGTGTAATACTTTGTGTTACTGGTGCAGTCAAAAAGGATTAAAGCATACAGTTGGGATTTTGTGAACTGTATTGTTATGGCAAAATCCAACCCACAATAAATATTAGATACATTTAAAAATACTGATTGCTGTCCTGGATTGTGTGTTGTGGCAGGCAATGAGATTCACCCAGTATCATGTGCTTTGAAACAAATACAGGTCTGATAATGAAAAAGTTAAATAATGTTCAGTGGAAGGAAATGTATTTGTCTCACACCACATGTCTCTGTAAAGCGAATATAACCTCAGGCTAATGTCAGTGCAATCTTAAAAGTCTGACTTTACACTGGAAAGCCATAAATTAAGGAAGTTAACTAAAAATCTAGGCAGATGCTGTTATTAATTTACACTGTGTAAAGGTTCAAGACACTATGTCAAGTACATTAAATCAAGTATAATGATGGGATGAAAAGGCAGCAAATGCTGACAAATATATGCATTTTTTGTTTTCTATTCATTTCCTAGCCATCTCCTGATTGTTCTGTTTTTTAATATCAAAAGGGATAAATATATCCATACATGGCTTACACATATATATATAGGAAACTTTGTTTCAATACATACAAGTTTGAAAAGTCTATTATCTACTCTTCTCATGATATAGTTGTAGCTATGTTTTCCTACCATTCTCTTTTTGCCATTTTTTGTAAGACCGTTAATCTTGTTTGCAACCTGCTTTCTCTAATGTATAAGATTATAAAGTGCATATTGGTAGTTATTGATCTACACAGATCTACCCACATTACTTCCCTTCAAATATGAGAAAACAAATAGTAGAACTGTAACAAATGTTAGTTTAGAATGTGATTTGATGGTTAAATACTGCACTAAAATGTACATACCTTCATTCATGCATGCCCTACTCTGATTAAGATTGTTCTTGTTAAAACCTTTTGCCTGCAATTAAGAACACAATATTGGAGATAGGGACTCTCCAAGTTTTTGAGAATGTGATCAGTCCAAACATAAGTGAGAGGATTTCATGTATCACCTCTCTTTTCTGTCAATATTCTATTTGTCTTCATGTTGGGATCTCTCCAGCACTACCAACTGTTACTTATATAGAAAGTACTATTAGGAAAACAGCTGATGTATTGGTAGATAATTTCGATGTGATGTGGCATTCTTGGTGGGGGCGGGGCGGGTTCAGTTTCTCTTCTGCAAGTTCCTTTGAAATCCTTTTTCTGTCTTAGTAACTCAGGAAGCATGCGCACACCCATATGTTCTTTTATCTGAACAAAATTCTTTGCCCACCTGATCCTATCCCATTTTCCTTTCCTATAAATGCTTTCCTTTACTGCATTCATTGCAATTACCTAGCTCCTATTAGCTTCTGGATTGGAATCTCCTGTCAATTTAGCAACTATATGTGGCATTAGCTTCAGTGCTCTTTGTGTCAAATGATTTGTCCTGTGGGCCATAATAACATTATAGCAGTCATAGAGCAATATGTTATATATAGGCACTGGATTCTGGGTCATTGCAACATTCCATGACAACTTTCTGGTTAACATATTGTTACTAGTAATGCAGATAATGGCTTGGTTTGCACATAATGCTAACTCGTTGTTTATTTCAACCATGATTTCTTGTCCTACACTAGGGTTGCTCTGGCAGACGATTGAACAACTTATGATTTGTGTTCTCAGTCCCTGGGCTGTTTCCCTCCTCCTTTGCTCCCTCCCTCCCTGTATCCCAAATGCCTTTGCAGCACTGCAGTACTGGTATGTATAGAGGCTGGGGTTTTTTTTTATCCCTCTTGCCCGCTGCATCTGTAGCCTGGCGAAACAACTCATGAACAATCCATGATTGTGGGTTCACATGTAATGAAAATACATGGTTTAACAACCCACAGTTCACAACCCAACATCAAATCATGGGTTCTGTTTGTGGGTTGTTCATGGTTAACAACCCATAGTTAACCCGTAGTTCCAGGTTCTCACGTAATGACAACCCACAGCTCAACAAACCATGGTTAATTAAACCATGGTTTGTCATTATTTGCAAACCAGGTCATTTTATGGTGTATCTGCACAGTAGGTTCACCTATAGTAATGCAAACCCAAAAGGGCAAAAGCGGATAGAGCAAATGGCTGGGGGGAAGTCAGGATTTCCCCACCCCCATCTTAAAAGTGTGAATCCTTCCAAGCAAATAGAACAGCTCTCTCTTATCCTGAAGACCAGCTGCAGCATCTTGAACTGGCAGGTCATGCTGATAAAGTTGTGCTAGCTGAGCAGGAAGGAAAAACTCCTACCAAAATCTGTTACTTGTTTCTTGGGTTCCAAAAGGCTGAGAGGGAAGACCAGGTGCACTTATGCCTCCTGCAGATGGCTGGATCTCAGGCTGGCCAGAGATAATAGTTCAATCAGCCCCTTTGTCCTCCCTCCCAGACTCTGACAAATAGCAAGTCACAGCAGGACCTTTTGGTATCTCTGTATTCTTGTCCATGTGGAAGACAGTGTGCAGGTATACATTTGTGCTTCCTCACCTGTACCTATTTGTCTCTACTATATAGTTAAGGAATTTTTATTCCACTGTTTGACTTTAACACCCTCAAAATGGTTTAGACTAACACAGTAGTGAGATTTCTGAACCTTCTTTTTAAGGTTTGTGAGAAGCATTTAGGCTGCTATTCTTTGAGTGTCCAAATCCATCAAAGAGCCTGAAACCTAGAAAGAAGACATTTGTGTCTTCAGTATTTGCCACATGCTTTCCCAGGAAGCCACAGTTTGAGAGTCATATTCTTTGAACAATTTTTACTTTCCCCTCTCCTCCATTAGAGTGCATGCCTCTAGGATTCTCTCTCCATGAGAAGTGAGCAGGCCTTTTGAGCTCCAGGAAGGCTATTCTCCTTTGTCAAGAGATCTGGGTTCTAGTCCCCGCTCCGCCATGAAACTCACTGGGTGACTTTAGGCCAGTCACTGGCTCTTGGCCTAACCTACCTCACAGGGTTGTTGTGAGGATAAAATGGAGAGGAGGAGGAGGATTATGTAAGCCGCCTTGGGTTCCTTGCAGGGAAAAAAGGTGGGGTATAAATATAATAAAATAAAATAAATAAATAAATAAATAAATAAGGTGTTCATTGTGAAAATAACTGTTGTTTCTTGTTAGTTCTCCCACTCTTTTGACTTTCCCGCCTTTCTCCATGAATATTAAATTGGGCTGAGGGATCATCCAAGAAAACTATTCTCTGTCCATGTCATCCAAAATTGTCACTTGTCAAAGGCAAATGGGTTTGTTTGTTTGTTTGTTTGTGTGGTCAGATAGGCTGTTCTTTTCTTCTTTCTGCTACTATCAGTTCCATTTCAGGGTTGATCTGGCTAGAAGAGAACATTCCAAGTTAAAATTAAATTAAATGTTTGTTCTGGCCAATTAACGTTTATTCCTCAGAAGATAATACTCCCATACTCCATAGAAGATTATACT
>CM037879.1:177151524-177154024 GCA_021292165.1 Shinisaurus crocodilurus | reverse complement strand
TTTAAATATGATTTAGTGCTGAATGTTTCTTTTGAGACACTGAGAGTGGGCCTTAATCAAATTGAAACTTTACAGGCATAGTGAATGGTTGGAAAATACCTGATCCTAAAGCATTAGTGAGGCTGAGCAGGTGTGAACCTGATTGGTCCCTCAGATCGGAGACCACTAGCACTCCGTGTAGGATTGTGGTAATAAGTATAAGAAATGTTTAGGGTTTTTAAAGTTGTACTTTTTATCATAATACTATTTACAGTCATGCCTTGGATTGAGAGCATAATTCGTTTCGGAAACTGTGCTTGTAATCCAAAACAATCTTATATAAAAACAAAATCCCCCAAAAAAATGTGTACAGAGATTTTTAATTTAAGCCGTACTACAGTACTTGTATTGCAATACGTCGCTTGAATATCAAGTAAAAAAAAATTAAATAAATATTTTAAAATTTGCTTGTCTTGCAAAACGCTCTCAAACCAAGTTACTTGCAATCCAAGGTATTACTGTATAGTGTTTCTGGTAGAAATTTTCTGATTTAAAAGTTCATGCGCCAAAAAAGGGATTGAAATATTTTGTTTAGTCCAGTGTTCTCCAACCTTGGGTCCCCAGATGTTTTTGGCCTACAACTCCAAGCATGCCCCAGCCATTGTAGCTGGCTGGGGAATGCTGGGAGTTGTAGGCCAAAAACATCTGGGGACCCAAGGTTGGAGAACACTGGTTTAGTCTATTTAATTTTCATTTGATAGCAAATGTTGGCTGAGGTGGTGCTATATTACCCTTGCTGCTACCACAATGACCCCTTTTGTCCTCTGCTTTTACACAATAAGATGGTTGCAAAATAGGGATAATTGAAATTCTTTACTTCCAAATGTTTTCAAAAGTTGTATGTGTACATAGATACTTACAAGTGTTGTTGGTGTGTAGGAAACATGTTGCGTACTAAACACAGATACTGTGTCTGTCTGTGTGTGTGTGTGTGTGTGTGCGTGTATGCATGTGCACATGCAAGTACAAGACACAACTTTAATTACCAATGCAGATGCATTCATTGGTTGTGTACTATGCACATGCAAACATTTGTCCAATTACTTTTCGTAGTAGGTGAACAGAAGCTCAAAGTCCCCTGGGTATTGCAAACAATAGACTTCACCTGGCCCCGCCTCCTGGGGCCGGGGAGAACTTTGCACGTGGGGGAGGGGGAGAGTCTGAGACACACCTGGGCTCACTTGCTAAGCCAATGGGCTGGGCTGGGCGGGGAGATTGGGGCTGCTCTTAAGGCCCGGTATTCCCGCCCTCAGCCTCTTTCGTCGTTTTGGCTCACCTGGACTGCATGAAGTATTGACTCCCTCTTCTCAACTTTGTAGTATCGTTCCTTGTGTGCGCGCGCGCGCGTGTGTGTAGCTAGCTATAATTTATAGTCCCCTTACATCATCCAGCCTTCAATGGGGGTCATTTGGCCCCCTAGCCTGGAAGAAGTTCTCTACCCGTGCAATAGTAGATACAATGTACCTCTTCATTTCAACAGTTTTTATCACATTACAAAAATATTGCAGATGCCTCTTGGCTTGTTAGTTTTAAATGCTGTATGTATAACATGTGCTGTTACCTTTGCATGAGAGTATGCTGCAAACATAGTAATGGAGAGCACAGTTGAAATTGGGTCCTCAGGTAATTGGATGACTGATTTGGGAATGCCAAGAATATTGCTTTCTTGTATCTCTTTTCTTATCTTTGCACTATCCAATAGCTGTGGTGGGAACATGCCTAACAGCTATATTATCCAGAAACAGCTCCAGAATGTAATTTTCTGGGTTCAGCAGCACTATCTGGCTGACTTTTCAAACAGCTTCAGGGCTGGCTGACACCATTGTTAACCATGCTTAGGGCTGTGAAACTGCTTTTGGAGCTATCTCAGGGTCAAGTTGCCAGTAAACTCTCTGGGGCAGCTTTATGCTTCTAGATTGTATCCCCCCCCCCCCGCCCCCATTTCTTCCCCTTTCAAAAAAGAAAGGTGAGAGGACGGAGAATGAATATGTATGCCTGTTATTTATGATAATCTTGAATAACAGGCTGACCCAATCCCAGAAATTTTTCAGAGTATCTCAGACACTCTGGGATATCCATCGTAAATGGCTGCTTCACGTTTCTTAATTTTGTGGATTGATTTGAGCAGGGTTTTTTTGTTTTATACCCAGATATCTAACTGGTGGGGGTGTCATGATGTTGGAAACACCTGACTTTAAAAGATCCTTAAGGAAGCCATGGAGACACCATACTACCAATACCTGAAATCTTGCAGATAAAGAAAAATAAATTTTAATTGGTTTTTAATTCTAAATGAGGCAAAACCAAAGTCCCAGAACATACTTTCAGTTGTTTTTATAGATGCTCCAGCACCACCTGTTTTTCTTCAAATAAGTCAGTTTTTGAGATTTCAAGAACAAGAAAAAACAATATATTAACATTTCCAACAAATATATAGTTAATATTCCAGGAGTTTTGAGTC